>OY998252.1:69825164-69835164 GCA_963922045.1 Persicaria maculosa
CAATTGTATCATCAATCAATTTTCAATCGTGGATACATATGTATCCTTAACATACTGAAACGACTACCATTATTAGTATCAAACCAATAGCGATTCATACAAGCTAAATCTTCTAATCGATAATGGGGCCAAAGAAAGAATTTTAATTTCATTAATTTCATTTTATCTCTATCAAGATCTTTGCTTTCATCCAAAAATGGACCGCAGGTTTTTACCTTGTTCCCATTGCAAAATACTGCATCTTTATCCACACAATTACTATTCCTTGAATTGAAACAACTTAGAATTCTCAATTCTCTACGCCGTCTAGACGATAAAAGATTTTCAGGAACAAGCAAATCATAATGATTTTTGTTTATATTTTTCGTCATCATTTGGTGTCTTGCAATCGATTCCTCAAAATGATTCTTATCCATAATTTCTCTGTATCTTTTTTGATTCTTTTTTTGTTTAATCTCATGAACCAAAGAAATCCTTATGGTTTGATACATAAGAAATTCTACATTATGTTTTACAGGTATACGAACGGGTTCGATAATAAATATTCCCTCTTTTAGGATTTTTGAAAGATTCAAATCCCGGATTAGCATTGGATCCAGAGTTAACTCCTCCTTCTTAATAAAGCCGAAACCAAACTTTGTTGTCATTCTGCTTTCCTTTTCCCATTCAAGTACAGACAGCGCATAATCGAAGAATTTCATAGTCAAAGGACTCAGCAGCCATTTCAATTGCAAAGCAAAAGATCCTTTCATGAACGCATCTAAGTCTATTTCCCAAGTCCAAATGCTTTTGGATTTCTTTTTCGTTCTACCCATTTTCATATCTGATTTCGTATAATGTTCTTCCATATATTTTTGTTGGTTTGAGAGAACAGATTCGGGATTCCCTCGGTTTTGGGCAGCTGATGCGAGATCTCTTTGACCTAGGGTTTTTTTTTCTTCTTGATTCTCTAATTCAAAATATTTTTTTTCTTTTTCATTTGATAGTAGAAGATCCCCTTTTTTCTTTTTAGTGATATTTTTATTTTGACTAACATCTTCATTCAAATGAAAAAGAAGTGAATGGATTGGTATAAACCCCAGTTTCATTTTATATACATTAAAAAATAACTCAAATTGTGGGAATAACCAAGGTATCGGTTTCGATACAGGACGATTTAGTCTTTCTTCATTCATTCCCATCCAATCAAAGGGGTTTCTTTTCTTTTTTTGATTGGATGGGTTGATTTCTTTATCTTTATTAATTCTGAGATAAAAATGACCTTTCATATCCAAATATTTTCTATCTGGATTTTTTATATACATAAAATAATCTTTTCTTATAAAATGAGTAATAGGGATACTCGCCCCCATATCAACAAATTTTGGTTTATGTATGTTGTAATTATATGAGTCCTTCTTATCTTCATAATAAATCGATTGATATGCTAATAGATCATATCTATACATTTTTTTGAAAATGATCGTTTTTATTTAGCAATAACGAAACCTTTTCCTCTCTTTCAGATGAATCCCGTTTGATTAAATTTGGATTTTCAACCCTACAATGTTGATTGACTCTATTTCGCCATTTTTGCGGTACTAATTTAGACCATTTTTGCTCAGAGAAATCGTATGGATAATGACTCTTTAAGGAGTAGATAGTTTCCTAAAAAGAATAAGAAAAAAATCCCTCCCCAAGCCGTGCTTGCATTTTTCATTGCACACAGCTTTCCCTATGTACACATCTAAAACTCCGTTACTTTCCTAGACGGAAAGTTGAATACTCAGTTGATTCAAACCCTACTACCTGAACATTTCAGAATGGAAATGGATGAATTTCTTTATCATATTTTTTGACTAGAATTTCTATTTTTTTTAGTTCATAATCAATATGAATCGTTATGGCTGGCCAAATCATGAATAAAAAAAATATCCAAATACCAAATGCGTCCTATATATAATCGTCTTGAAATAGAAGAATCTCTTGCTAAGACCAAAGAAAGAACTTTTTCTTCCTTGATAAAAAATTCTACCAAAAATTCTGAGCCTAATCTTTTCAAAAAAGCGCGTACAGTGCTTTTATGTTTACGAGCCAACGTTCTAGCACAAGAAAGGCGAAGTATATACTTTATCCGATACAAACTTCCTTTTTTTGAAGATCCGCTGTAATAATGAGAAAGATTTCTACACATACGCCCAAATCGGCGAATAATATCAGAATCCGATAAATCTGCCCAGGCCGGTTTACTAATGGGATGTCCTAATACGTTACAAAATTTCGCTTTAGCCAATGATCCAACCAGAGGCATAATTGGAACTAGGGTCTCAAACTTCTTTATACCATTATCTATTAAGAATGCATTTTCTAACATTTGACTTTGTACCACGCACGTATTTAGTCGCACACTTAAAAGAAAACCCAAAAAGTCAATGGGCTGATTTGGTGATCGATTGATATAGATTCTTCTTGGTTGCAACCATAGAGAAAAAGTACATTGCCAGAGATTGACAAAGTAATATTTCCATTTAGTCATCAGAAAAAATGTACCCCTTGAAGCCAGAATCCATTTTCATTGATACCTAACATAATGCAGAAAAGGATCTTTGAAGAACCAAAGTATAACCCGAAAATGCTTAGTAAATACTTTTACAAAATCTTCTGACTTTCGGTAGAAATAGACTCGTGCAAGAAGGGCGCCGTAAGATGTTGATTGTAAATGAGAGGATTGGTTCCGGAGAAAAACGAAGATGGATTCGCATTCCCACACATAGGAATTATATAAGAACAAAAAGAATCTTTTATTCGGATTTTGTGAAACAGATCTCTCTAGAGTAATAAAACTATTACAATACTCATAAAGAAAGAATCGCTATAAATGCAAACAGGAAGTATCTTTTACCCAGTAACGAATAGTTTGAACCAAGATTTCCAAATGTATGGGGTGGGGTATCAATATATCTAAGACATAATTTAAATGTGAAAGTTTGTCCTCTAAAAAAGGAAATATCGAATGAATTGATCGTAAATTTTTATATTTTTTTCGTTTTTTTCCTTCTAAGGAAGAGAACAATCGCATAGAAAATGGAATTTTCGCAATAGCTACAAATCCCTCCGAGATCCGTTGAGAATACAAATTGTTCTTGGGCACAAAAAATTCATTTTTGTTAGAATCATTAAGAGAAAGAATCAAATGATTCTGTTGATACATTTGAATAACTAAACGTTTTACAATCAGTAAACTGTATTTTGTCTCATACCCCCTTTTATTATTTGACAACAAAAGGGCCCTGTTCAAATCTAAATCCTGATCATGTACAAGTGCATAAATATATTCTTGAAAGATAAGTGGATATAAAAAGGATTGCCAAGATCTATCTAGTTCTAAATATCCTCGGAATTCCTCCATTTAAAATGAGACCGGAAACAAAAAGAAAGGTAGAGGGTTTCGGAAGTTATAAAATGATACATAGTGCGATATAGTCAAAACAAGGTATTATAGTAAAAAAAAGAGATAGATACCTCGGAAACAGGTAAACTCATCAACGGACTCTCTATCTTTTTTCCATCTAATTGGTTTCTTTCTTTATAGTTATATGATAAGAACATGATTAGAAATCCTTTATTTTTTCAACCCAATCGCTCTTTTGATTTTGGAAAAAAAGTATCCTTATCAATATACTGTTTCTTCTACACATTCATCTCCATTTTCTTTTGTAATTGAATGTAAAATGGTTAGTTAATAGTTAGGATTCACTAAGGATCTGTAATCCATTCCTGGAACAGCCTTTCCCGCATCAGTCACTAATCTATTTTTAACATTTAATTAGGGAGGTTAATCGTTCCAATTAAGAACATAAGCTCGTTGCTTTTTTCCCTCTAATTAGAGCCATAAGGCTCGATCCCTGTATCCAATCGACCCAATTTTGAATTCATTTCGTTCTAAAAATTCAACCAAAGTTTTTGTACCGATCTAATAAAAACGAAATTTTGGCAAAATTCTCCATTGATACGACATGCTCTTTTTTCTATTCATTCCTTTCAGGATCAGTCGTAGTCTTACAAATTCTACCGATGGTGTGGACGAATCCCTTCATCCAAATGTGTAAAAGACCCTAGCCGCACTTAAAAGCCGAGTACTCTACCGTTGAGTTAGCAACCCAAAGAGAGTATACTATGTAGATACAATCGAGATAAAAAAAAAAAGAAATTAGACAAGACAATCAAAGCATTGACTTAGCAAAAAATCCAAAAAAAGTAAGTTTGATAATCTAATAAAAAGCAGATCAACCGACAATACAAGAAATTTTAAAATAAGAAAATGATAGACCACTCCTTAGGTATTCTCATTCATCAAAATAAAAAATATAGATTTTCCTTTTCATTTTTTTATAACGAATCTTTGAATAAAGTAAGAAACAAAAACTGTGTTTTGTATGTAGGACAAAAAAATAGAAAAAAAACTGGACTCATTTACACTTGAATTATATTTGTTCATTACACTCTTGTCAATATGTCTGTTAAAAAAAAGAAATAATATAAATTTAATTGAAAATTAAAGATAATAAAAGAATCAATTGACAAATAAATAAAGAACTTGTGTTGGATTGGCACTATCTAAATAAGGTACATGATTAGAAAGGAATGGCGAGAAAAATAAAAAATAAGTAGAAAAAAGATCAATAACTATATGTCAAATAATTCATTCTTTTTTTAGTATAGTTCCAAAGAAAACCTTCTAGTTTAAAGGAATGTTGGAATTTTCTATTGCTAGATCCAATTCCTACCGCGAGTGACTTGGTCAATATAACTTTCTTCATTTGTTCACTTGATCTTTTTTCTAGACATATAAATATAGAACAAAAAAAGATGTGAATAATAAAGAAAGGGTTCGATTAAACCATATACAACTCGTTCAAGTCTCTTTCTTGTTGTATTTCATTAAGTGAATTTCATTTCATTAGGGCGAAGCTCTTTAAAAACCGCTGCCTTCTTTAAAATATCATAAACAGTTCCGGTAGGTTGAGCGCCCCTATCTAGAAAATAGAGAATAGCGGGAACGTTTAAAAAAGTTTGATTCTTTATCGGATCATAAAAACCAACTTTTCGAAGATCTCTTCCTTCCCTTCGGGACCGAGCATCAATTGCAACAATTCGATAGACGGCTTATTGGGATTGATTATATGAATAATACCCCCCTAGAAACGTATAAGACGTTTTTCCCTCGTACGGCTCAAGAAAAATGATTTGTGATTCTTCTTTTTTTTCAAGTTGTGTAGATAGAAAATTAGAATGGCAAATAGATCCATCATAAAATGAATTAGACTAAGAATTATGTCCGCGTTTGCTCTCATTCTTCTTTCCGAAAAAAACCATTTGCACTCATAACTCAAGTTGAATAACTCTAAAATAGCTCAAAAGAAACATTTCATTTATTGAGTGGTCTCTAGCCCCCCTTTGTCTGGCTTATTTAACCTCTATTGGAATTCTTCATTCTAATCCTTTGTTGATACAATTTAGAATGAAAAGGGCATTTCCTTGTTTCGGAATCTCTTTGCTTTGAATCGTTAGGTTTATACATTACTTCGTTGATCTTTAATCCTTTCAAAATGGCAGCAACATACCCTTTTTGTGATTGTTTATAAAAAAAAAGAATCATACAAACGTTTGATTCTCTCACGATATACTTTTTATCGAAAAGGTTTTATCGATTCCAACAAAATTGACTTTTTGGTTGGAAACTAGGATTGGACCCTTTCGATTTCTCTGTCAAAAATATAATATACTTACGATTACGAAGTTGTTCTAATTTATTGATTCACACTAACCCTGGATTCTTGCTCTTAAGAAATGAATCAAGACTTTCTACTCGAGCTCCACCATGAATTAACTATAACCCCCCCAAAAGCGTGGGTTATAGTCTAACGGAATAGGAGGTGTCGAGCCAAGAGCACCTTTTTCTATAGAAAATGGTGGATAGAAAAAAATCCACACTAGATCATGTCCTTCAAGTCGCACGTTGCTTTCTACCACATCGTTTCAAATGAAGTTTTACCATAACATTCCTCAAATTTTGAACCGGTATAAAAGTGATTCAATTATAGAATCATAAATAGTCATTGGTTTAGTCGGTACATAGAAATCTATACTTTTTTCTATATTAAAATTTTTAAAAAATCGATTCTATTTTTTACATTACATTAATACATTAAATAATATACGGATAGAATTGAATTAATAGATTTTTCGATATCTATTTTTTTAGAATAATAGGAGTATAGGGTTCTAAATAGAAATTCAAAATAGAATGAATGATTTATTTCAATAAAATCGATAGATAGCTATATCGAAATTAGAGCTTGGAAAAACAAATCTGATTTTTTTCACAAAAACCGTCAACCCTTCTTACTGAGATCAATCAAAGGTTATGTGATCTAGATAAGATCGATAAGATAGGATCCTCATTTTATATTTTATACGTTACGTATTTCTTTTCGGGTTCAATTCATTTTCCATTAAGGTGAATAGAGTGTCTGCATCACCCTGACTTTCAACCATTACATAAATTGAGACTGTTTTATTTGTGTTTATTTGTGATTTTATAATGAACAAAATACGAAATACCTCAAAATACAGACCTAAATCAAATATTTGTTCTTCCTTGTTATTTTACCTCAGCACGGTTCGCATAGGAACTTTAATCGCATCTTTTAGAATATTAAGAGTCTAGAAAATTTAGATAGAAATACACACACGACAGAAGTAACTCAACCCCTTACATAGAAAGAGTTATATGTCCGTCTAACCTTTTTAATGTAAAGAAAAAAAAAGAATCCATTATCCTATCCTGCCTGCATTAGATCACAATTAGATTGAGTTTTTATGTGTTGTGAACTCAATTCAATTTGTGAAAAAGAAAGAATGCGGGTACGTGCTCTGGGACGGAAGGATTCGAACCTCCGAATAGCGGGACCAAAACCCGTTGCCTTACCACTTGGCCACGCCCCACTTCGATTTCAAATCTAGAATAATATTCTTATTGATTGTTCGTCAATTCCAGTCCAAACATGGATAGAATCCAGTCAATTGTTATTAGGATTTTAACACGTGTATATATAGAATGAAACTTAATTTCTTGATCATTACATACAATTCAATTAAGATAATGTATGAAAGTATGATTTTATCTATTCTCTTTTTATTTGAGAATGGAAGAGTTTTTGATTACGTAAGTTCAAAAAAAAGAAAGTATTTTTAGTCTACTTTGCTTTCTTCTTTTTTCGCGTATCTTATATCAATAACTTAATCAAAATGCAATAATCTGCAAGAAAAAAGATGTCTGCTATGCTTAATATCTTTAGTTTGATCTGTATTTGTCTTAATTCTGCCCTTTCTTTGAGTAGCGTTTTTTTGCCAAATTGCCCGAGGCCTATGCATTTTTTAGCCCAATCGTCGATTTTATGCCAGTCATACCTCTACTCTTTTTTCTATTAGCCTTCGTTTGGCAAGTTGCTGTAAGTTTTCGATGAGATTTGAAATCTTGTCCTAGAAAAATGAATGCTTTGCTCGAGAAAAAAATTATAATACGTTACGATATACTAATAAATGAAAAGATCAGATACGTCTTATAGTATGAGCTATCGATTCAAATATCAAAAGTCTTGGATAACCTGAAAAATGAGAATCACTTTCTTTCTCGTCATAACAAGAATTTACGCGAAAGACCCCAGCGGGTCTTCCCCTCAAATTGTGGGTAAGAAAGCTATTTAAAATATTTGATACAGGGGAGGCTCCTAACACTTAACAAATTCTTTTTTTATATTTTTTCGGTTTCCAGAAACTACTTTAATTCTAGGTGTCAAAATAGAATATATTATATCGGGGAACCTATTCTCTTTTTTGCACAAAAAGATCTTGGAGATTGTGTAATGCTTACTCTCAAACTCTTCGTTTACACAGTAGTGATATTCTTTGTTTCTCTCTTCATTTTCGGATTTCTATCTAATGACCCAGGATGTAATCCCGGACGCAAAGAATAAAAGAGGAGTTTCCTTCCTTTTTTTATGAAAAAATCAAAAGAATTCAAAAAATTAGAAAAGGAAATAAAAAAAATAGTCAATCATTAACAGAAACGGAAAGAGAGGGATTCGAACCCTCGGTACGAATGACTCGTACAACGGAGTAGCAATCCGACGCTTTCATCCACTCAGCCATCTCTCCCTATGGCTAAAATTCATTACAAAAAGGAATTACTATATTTTATAGTTAGATTACACATAACGTGCCAATTTTAATTTTTTCTATTGTTTAAATTGAAATATTCTTCAATATAGATAATGTCTATTATAATTTAATTTTTTTTCGAGTTGTTTTTTCCATGGGAGGAAATATGGCTGTATCGCATATTGTTTGAATAATGGGATCAATTATGACTCTTTCGATTAAAAATTTCAAAACTTTTTCTGGATCTTTTGAATCAATTCGTCTTTGTTCCGGAAATAAAGAAATTCCTTTCAAATTGGATGTTGATTCTTCAGCAAATTCATCGATTAAAAAACTCAATTCTCTTGCTAATGCTTTTTTATCCAATGTATATATTTTCTGTCCCAACTTCTCTTCCCATTTCTGGTTCAATTTCTGGACCAATTTCTCTTCCAATGTAGCTATTTTCCCTTCCAATTTATGGTACAATTCCACAAAATTATGAACATTAAGTTCCTTACCCTTAAAAAGAAGAATACTATGAACTTTATTGAGTTTATTTATAAAATTTGTCTCTATCGAATTTTTGACTGAAGTTTCATTTAGGATTGAAGGTAAACACATTATCCCTGTGAGGTTGGATTTATATTGCCTATGCCTATGGATCGCTCATATATGTGTGATGACGTTAAATTCACTTGTCTTACATTGCTACTACTTGAGATGTTGCTTTTGACAAAGGCGAAGACTTGAAGGATGTGTTGTAGGTCTTGGTTATTGTTTAGTTATTGATTGAGGACAAGCAAGTCTAAGTATGGGGTGATTTGATGTCACCAAAGTAGCCATGTCTTTATGCATATTTTAGTTCATATTCTTAACATTTTGCATATTTCGGGTTAGGAATATGTCGGATTTATGTAGTATATGCTTATTTGTCAGAAATGGAGATCTACATAAGTTTTTGTTTAATATTACAGAATATGGAACCATTTCGGGAGAAAGCCAAGAAGCAAGAGCCGGAGCACAAAGCTACTCGACATCGACTAACCCTAGTCGATCTCGACAGGACATGCCTAGACACCAGCCAGCATCGAGGAGCCTATGTCGAGAGACTGAAGACGAAGAATCCGACTCCGCACCGTCCTCGAGATCGAGTAGGATCTACTCGATGTCGACAAGACTCTGAACACCCACCCAGAGTCGAGGAGAAGTTACCCGACCTGACCAGGAAGCCGGACACCCTACTCGACCTCGACGAGAGCTAGTCGAGATCGACGAAGCTCGGAGCCCAGACCCCAACCTATCAAGCAGAGCCACCCGAGAAGACCTAGTCGACAAGGCCACCCAACTCGACATCGACAAGGGGTACTCGAGATCGAGTACACTTGTGAGCCATGTCCGAGCCTGTCGAGGACTAGCTAGCCGAGACGACGAGCCTAGCCCAGTCGACCAACAATCCTACTCGAGATCGATAAGACCTTTGTCGAGATCGAGGAGATCTCCAGAGACGCGTTACTCGGTTTGACGAATCCTACTCGGTTTGGGATTCCTTGGGCCCGAAGATTGCCGAATCTATCCAAAATCATCAAGACGCATCATGAAGGAAGAGATCTATCCACTCGAGACACTCTAGATATTATTTCCCTTTTAGATTTAATTTCCTTGTTGCTTTTATTTATCCTTAAGAATTTTAGATATAATTTTAGATATAGATAGAGATTTCTATCCTTGAGTAGCAAGGATTAGAAGGCTATAAATAAAGCCCATGGGGATGAGTTTTAATAATTCAATTTCGGAGAGAAGTAAGTAGGAGAAGTAG